>VIBL01000580.1:0-24146 GCA_008271625.1 Lutraria rhynchaena
GTTATAAGAACTTATCAGTTCACTATATCTGAGGTATGCCATATCCAAATTACATTTATATGTATTATAATAATAAAGGATTGTAACTCAGCAAAGAAAGAGGTCCTCATACCCAAGTGGTCACTATATTCAAGTTTGTTGCATTAGATGTTCAAAATGGCTAGCTAATTTTGAGGTGACTGACTCTAGAGTTTTTTTCACATTTGTTACTCTGGGTTGCCCTAGACTGTTTCTCATTTGAAAAACATTGCAGAGTCCATCTTCTCCGTTTCGCTCAAAAATAGTCTTCAGGTGACCATAATTCAGTCCAGAACTGGCAATATTCTCTGCAGTGCACATTTTCATGACCCCCTTACTAATTAGATTATATAAACTTGGCAAGTTTTTTTTCTTTTCTTTGGTTGATTTAATTGTCAACATAATGTCTTCGGGAGGAAAGCTTTTCTGGAGAAAACATTTTGTCTCAATGTTTACAGCATGACTAACAAGAAATACTAAACACCTCACATCATGTTCTGCATTATGAGCATCATATTCTATACCAAGAACATTCCGGGCAAGATCCTCTTGTTTATAACTGTCTTGATCATTGATGACACTTTTAAAGACTGGTAAGGAATCAGCAAGAGCTGGAACAACAGAGACATATTCATCAAAAAGTCCACAATTAGCAAGGGCTGAAGTTAGAACAACAAAGTCAAACCTACGCCCATTGTGAGCCACTAACACCACATTTTTGAAGGATTTCAACCACAACAAAAATTCACACAGGGCTTGTTTGATTCCGACACTCTGTACTGGGAAACCGTTCACAATCATGTCTGAACCATTCCTCATGCTGATTTTTGTTACTCTCTCTGCTGATGGTGATATTGGGACTTGTGGTACCACATACCTATTAAACTTTAACCCAGATTCTACCTCTTGGCCAGCTATTTGGGTCAAATGTGGTAGTTGATCTCCCCTAACTGAAAAAATAAATGAAGATTACTTGAATGAATAATTGTCCTCCATAAAAGAATAAATATATTCACATGAGGTAGCTAGGCAGACAGATAATAGATAAATAGTATGGCTAGTACTGGTTACAAGCCAATATGACTGCAAAATTGTTGTTGGCAGCATTAAACACAAACTCAAATCAAATTAAAACAAAAACATACTATACAGTATGGGAAAAATTATAATTGTGATCAAATATGACTGTACATAGATGTCAACAACCATGCCTGAAAAATGCAACATAGTTGATCAACAACTTACTCAAATCAGTAGTTTCTAGGTCCACAACCACATAAGAAGGAGGCCCATCTATCTCCACAGGCTTGAATTTACCACGTGGTACAGGTTCTGGTATTGTTTGTATGTCTGCATCATTGCTGTGACCAACTCCTGTTAAAAGATATATAATGCTTGATTTTAAACATTGTATGATCTTAGCTGAAGTATTGCCTTCCAGTACAAAACCTTGCATGTTATGATAACTTTACAAAGGGTAGAAACCCCAAAATTTGAATTAAAAAGTTATGGTTCTTACGCACCATAATTATAACCACAACTGAAATCATAATGCCATGGAAATTTTGAATTACAATAGAAATGCATTCTGGAGCCCCTGAATAAGAAGTTTGAAAAAGTGTTAAATGAACTACACAGAAATCAAAAATAAAATTACCAGACTGATATGAGACGCCTTCTAAAGATTCCTTTGCAATTTGGTTTACTGAGCGTTCTTGCTTCAGAATAAGTCTTCTTCTTTTTGTGGATGGCATGGTGGTGACATCTTGGGAATGTTTCCTATGACGTGCACACTTCTCTGCATAATCAACAGTGTGCATTCCTGGAGAGAGACCACCTTCAGAGTTTACCTGAGTAAAACAATATAATTTCTTACATAAATGGTCCCAACATGAAAAGTGCATATCAATGCCAATAACAACAACAAACTTACATAATGAGGAGAAATTATGAGATGGCTTACTTGAAAATATCTACTTGAAATAATAGTCATATGTCTAAAATTGATAGTTTGTATCTGTCTTAATGCTGACTACAATGGTTGTAATGTATGTATACAAATTATCTAGTCTTTATATAAATACATGTAATTGAATTAGATAAATAGGTATTACCTCACATAATCTTAATAATTACTTGGAACTGGTAAGAACAAGGCAACATCTGCAACAACTGTAAAAGAATAAACTTTGAACAAATAACATAAGAAACATGAAAAAATGACAACAACAGTGCACAATTAAAACCTATATAAAACTCGCAAGATTCTCTTTTGTATGGACTGAATGTTGCACTGAATACAATAATTCAACAAACTATGAACAAAACTTGTAGAAACTTGAATGAAAATCAATAACAGGCAGGGTTAGACATTTACTTTTTTCTTTACTAGATTAGAGGATTAGTAACTCCAACTAGACATTACTTGATTTCAACTAGACTGAATTTTTTATGGTTAAATATTTGGTTCAGTAACTTACAAGTTCAACCAGACATGACCAGGAATTAACAAGAAAACGTTGATCTGTCGTGCTTCAGTGTCTAACCCTGAACTGTATAAAATTTTGAACAACAAATTACAGAACAAGAAAAGCAACAACTGTAACAGTCAATTCAACTAACTATACCTTTGTTATGTAACTACGTCCTTCATTTATAAATGCTGAAGTTGCATGGACACGGAAATCTAATGCCTCTGTGCCACCATAATGAATATTCTTGGGAGCTCTAAGCGTGACCTCACGATTCGCATGTTCACACTGCTGACTGCTGCCCAAATCAACCAGCTGACCCACTTTTGAAATTACTGTGGCCATTATTTCATTGAGTCTTAAACGTAACTTTTCATCAGATAAATTGTGTTTGTAAGGCAGAGACCGATGGATGTATTGGAGGTCTGGCTTTCGCAACTTCTGACAAAATCTTGGTTTACAAAGCTGGTGATCACCAAAATTGTGTGGAATAATTGCTTCAAGATTCTCTTTCAGTCCATCTTCATCACCACTATTCATTGACAAAGCATATGATATGCACTTTTGTAGATGCACAATAACTGTCTTACTCAATTTCACACCTTTCTCTGCTTGCAGAGAGTACAGACTTTTCCCTATGTTTTTCATAACATGGTTTTTGTCAAACCTTTTTTTCATGTCAATGCCTTGGTTGGTTTTCAGCCTGGATAACAGAGTTGTGTCACCATCACCTTCACAGTACTCTACTGGGGTGCCCTCTGATGCTAGGTCCAAAATACCCTTTTCACCACTTGTTGCTTCCATGAGACGGGCGCTCCCTGTGTGATTCAGAACACATCTATGCTCCCTAACCTTTTGCCCTGGTCTGTTCCTATGCCACCAGGTACATGTTGCACACTGTCTGTGGCTTACAAGACTCTTCACCACCTTTTTACCATAGCGTGATTTTGACATAAAGAATGTGTGAGCTGTGGATGTAAATAAAAATATTATTAGGATTAAGTAGAATTACACAAACTGAATGTGGCTGATAACTGAGAGTTTACATAAAATATGAATTCAAGGGGAATAGTAAACGAAGGGTCAAGATAGCTCTTGAACAGTCACCTGAGGCCTGTGGTATTGGTGTGGTCCCATTTGGAACTCATAAGATTCATAAAGACCAGCCACTGACCAATTTTCATGACCCAAAGACCAAAAATGTGTCTTCTAGAGAGTTCACAAGGTGAATGTCAAAACCACACTATGCACACCGCACAACGACGCACCCCGGACAGAGACCCATCCCAATAGCTTGATCTTAGCACTTCATGCCAAGGTGAGCTAAAAATTGCAAGGTGAGTAATTAGCAGAACAGTACAAAGTGGAGATATGTTTCTTGCGTAGGGTACTTCCAAACAAGAATAATGAAAAATTAAAAAGGGCAATAACTTAATAATCTGCAAGACAGAGTAATGGTTTTTATAAACTGCAGTTTCAATGATAAGATCCATACACCTATGAAGTTTCAAGATGGTACCTCCAATAATTCTGTAGTTATACTTCTACAAGGATAGTTACCTGAAAGACTGTCAAATCCTCTCTTTTGCCATGCTGTATCAACTGCACAACTCATACCAAATCTAGTTTTACAAGGAAACCGAGAAAGGATATTTTTTTGGCTTTACTACTGACAACTCTCTGTGGCTGTTGGTTATTTTCCCTTTTTAAATGTTTAGGTGGGGGAGGGGGAGTATCTTCAACAGGTGAATCAACAACACCAGATGATGTAAAATTCTTTCTGTAAAAAGATGACAGACAAAATTTCATTATAATTCAAATAGAGCAAATTCAAACAACTTAAAAAGTGACGTTCATAATCATATCATATAAAATCATATTTCATATCACAAGGCAAACTCTTTGAAGCTAACTGTGCAATAACTCATTGATAGATTATTATTAATAATTTTAATCATGAAATCATAATTGTAAAGTTGTAAGTACATGTAAAATGACAAATAAAATGCAAGATAGAGCCTTCAAACAGATCATACAGTTGCATAAATTTAATTACATTGTAGCTGGTGAGGCATCTGGCATGCAGCATACACCAAGGTCCTCAATTACACCCGACATTTGACTAGCAGCCTGATTCGTTTCTTCTTTGGCTATATCACTGAAATTGAAAGAACTGTTTAAAATTTCATTTCAAGTATTAGTATGAATCAAAATAAATTGATACTGAACTTGACAAGTATTGGTGTGAGTACATTAAAAAATATGCATGTACTTTGACTTCCGGTCAATTAATTCCCTGGTCGACTTGTCCCATGATCAATTTGTCACCATTTTGGTCAACGTGTTTATTAATGAACACCTTGTCATCTATCATGTCACCATGATTTTAAACTTTTATTGAGTTGACTAGGGGACTAGTAAACTAAAAGACGAAATGACCTGTTACTAGTACTTTTCACACATGTGTTCCTAAAAATTACATAAACCAGTAAAATGAACATTAAGAAACTGTCTTTTAGTACCTCATTTCTTGTTTGAATGCTTCCTGTGCAGCACTTTTTCTTGATGATTCTGCCACAGATTCAATTAACTGGCCTGCCCTTCTTTCCATCTTTTGAAGATTCGCTTTCGGAATCGGCTTCACATTCAGAGTAGACAGCAGGTTATTAACTTTCCCCGACCCTCCAATGCTATCTATCATGGCTGAAAATACAAATTATCCATGTCAATATATTCACATTGGGTAGCTAGGCAGATGACTAATGGATATCAGACTAAAAGAGCATGGATAGATGCAAGACTAAATGAAAGTCTAGAGAAATTACTTAACTTAATCTGCCTGCTCCGAATATGACTGGAAAATTGTTGTAGGCAATGTTAAACACCAACTCATACAAATAATTCATCATTCTTCAAAATATGACTTGTTATACAGTTTATATACATTCTCTAACGCAATCTTTTAACTAAAAGATTATTTCTACAAAGACCATGACTTCCCATGGAATAACAAGCAGATGTTAAAAGTCCATAGAGTATCAAGTTATTAAGCTTTTTAAAAAGCATTGAATAAGAACACTGAATATCGTTTAGCCATACAATGAATATTGGGTACGAATCAATAATGACAAAATTTCCATTATATATTAGTGTTGCAAAAATAATGCTGTAAATGTTTCCAATAAAGGCATAAGAAACACCAACAACTTACCCAGTGTGGGTTTAACATTAAATAACAATAAAATTAAATAAATAATAAAAAATGACTGGAATTTAAAGAAATCAAAATTAAATTTACAGTGCTCTGAAAAGGGCCTGCTTTTAACCATTATTATGCTAAACCAATCACACAAACAGATCTGATTCTGAATTTTCATTTCAACAAAACAAGTTGTACAAACAGAGGGGAATTGAATAACAAAAAATTGCATCCCAGCATGGACTCTACAAGGCCAGGGTAATAGATGTTAATTGTAAAAGATGCATAACATAAAAACATTCAGAATTCCACCGTTTGAATGGTACATTTTTAAAGAAAAACAAACAAGAAAAAAAGTTGTGTAACACACCTATTCCAAGTTTGGTGTTTGCTACAAAGCATGGCATTCCAGTAGTTTTATTCTGCCTATGTGTCTTCCCATACGGAACTCGATTCACAAACAGACAATTCTGATTTTCACACCTCACGTAAAGATATCCCCCAAGTCCTTTCCTAAGTTCGCCAACAACATTAAACTCTGTTAGCGGAATAGGTCCAAGTTTGCACTCCGAACAATATTTTAAACTGTTCAACAAATGACCGAATTCAATGACTCTTCTCCCATGCCTCCAACTATCACGGCTTGCACCCTTTGGTATTTCAGCATGATAATAAGAACTGCAATTTTTCTCACATCCATAGCCATCACAATAATTCGTCCCGGTGTAATTATGATCAATCCGTACATTCCGATCAAATATTCGTTTTCTTTTTTTCTGTTTACTAGCAAAGCGACCGCGTTCATCTCGAGACGCCATGTTTATCTACTGGTACCGGTCTCGTTAATACGTCGTTATACCAGAGCCGGGAACCAGAAACTTGTTTACGAGTTTCTGCGGAAGGGAGCGAATCATTATTCGTGCGCTTGCGGAAACTGTCGAAATCGTACGGAAAACTACGAGATCGGCAGGAGCGAGTTAGGATGGTCATACCTTAATTGCATTATAAACCTTTGTATCACACTGATAATATATTTATCAAATTATTCCACAATTTGTTAATCAAAACAAAACACCAAAAGCTCATAAATATGATTTTTTAACACTGACTCAAAAAGTATGACCATCTTGTCCGCCATATTGTTTTCATACAATTTTTTTTCATACATTCACAGGAGTGGGAATGATGACCCTTGTTCTTTGTTATCTTTGAATAGTTTTGATTATGATGATAATAACCCAGGACGTATTTAATAATGTCAAAAATAATGTCATAACTTTAGAAAATACATCAACAAAATTGTATAAAGAATACTCTATACTTTGCACATAAGCCGCAGCTGTGGACCGGTGGTTAGCACGCTGGACTTGTAATCCGGAGTTCCAGCTTCGAATCCCGGTCACAGCAGGCAATACCCTTCCATGAAAATTTGACAAAAATGTTGATTTTTCTCCATATGAGGAGAAGTTGCCAGTTCCTTGTGGAAGCGTAAGTTAGTACTGGTTAGTATACAGTCCAGGAAAACTGGTCAGGTGAACCGGTTGACATGTATAAATGAAAAATTGTTGAAAAATGGAGTTAAACCCCAGTGACAATTAGTCACATAAAAGCCAAACAAAAAACATTGCACTTATATTAGTCAATAAGGCTGTGAATCACGAAATAGTTTTTTCTTACTCTTATCTAAATAAGACCGCCTGAAATTGTCTAAGATGAATTCCTGTACCCCTCTTTTCCCTGTCTTTAAACTTCACTTGTGGCTTTGAATTTCCTCAGGAATGAAGTCTTGAGAATGATTAATGTAAGTTGTATGAATTAATGTTTTGAGTGGTGTTTTACCTGGCTTAATTGTCCATATTGACAATTCATATATAACAGAGAACCAAATCCATGATGTGTGTCAGACTGCGTATTTGCAAGACTAAGGGGCTGATGACACTCGATACACTTCATCTGACTTGCCATATGTCCTAATTCTGTGATCCTCTTGCCCTGGTTCCATGGTATGGACTCATTCACAGGAGGATTAATTTGTGGCAAAACAATAAAATAACATTAAGGTAACGTGAGTGGCTATATGGTGATATCAAGTTTTACTAATTTATAGTTTTAAAAAGTCAACCATAATTGTATACATTAATAAACCCACTATACAGAGTCTATTGCAAGTGATTTGAAACAAATATTTTACTTGGTCTGTCTTCTATAAACCAATATCGCACGTAATTTTCATATTTTTGAATAAAGATCACTACTCTGTATATAGGGATATATTACAACAATTAGACTTAAAATAACAATCATGGTATCATGCAGGGAACCATGTCACAGATTTTTGATAACATCCTCCATTCAATAGATATTTGACTTTAAAGAAATTCTGTAGCCTGAACCCCGCTGACAATTACGTAATACGTCATAGATAAAAAACGAAAATAAGTATCAAAATTCTGTGACACGGTTCCCTAGATAAGCATTTCCGCTACAAAATACCGAAAACCGCTTTGAAATCCATCTTCAAATAAGGCGGCAATCTTTGTTCAAAAATAGCACCCACTGCGTTTTTTTCTAAGCGAGAAATTA
The DNA here is from genome assembly GCA_008271625.1 of Lutraria rhynchaena. Classification (NCBI taxonomy): domain Eukaryota; kingdom Metazoa; phylum Mollusca; class Bivalvia; order Venerida; family Mactridae; genus Lutraria; species Lutraria rhynchaena. The sequence goes on from VIBL01000580.1 coordinate 8,272, forward strand.
ACAATAAAAGTGTCAGATCATTATCACCTTGTGTAATCAACAATTATTCTATAAATTAATGCAGCCTACTAAAATTTGATAACCAATCAAATTCGTTCATCGGATTCGTTTAGCGGATCAATTAGTGAAACCGCCCACCATTTTTGATGACTCTAAAGAGTTTAATTAGGAATTGTTTGTCAAAATAGTATCATATCGTACTGATGCAATACACAGTACATCAGATTTCTCGTCAACCGAGAGGCTCTCAACAGGGAAAAACGGCTGATTGGGAAATCGAGTTGAAGATGGCTGGGGAAACCGCTGTATAAATTAAATGAAAGGTAGCCATGCATTTAGTGTAAAAATTAGAACTTAAGATGTGATTGATTTGTAGAAAAGTGTCCATGTTTTATGTCTGTTAATGTAATCGTTTAAAAACATACTAATATGTAAAGGTAATTGGATATATATCTATCTATCTATCTATAGATACTGCTTGACCCTCTTGCGAGTATAGACTTGCAGGTGCGCGTCAGTGCAGAATAAAAGTTTGTAAAAGTTGTGAAAGTGAGACTTCAAAAGTAATGAAAGTGAGAATGAAGTAAAAGTGTGATAGTGTTAGGTTAAGATGACACTATTTATAGTTAAAAGATGGTTAAAAACACTGCGTCCGGCGTTCAGGGGCGGAAAATGAGGGCTGGGGTAAGGCCACGCTTGAAACCCTCAATGTCCTCATTAAGTACTAACTGTGCGGGAAGAGCATTCCATAAAACAACTGTATAAGGGAAAAAAGAAAACTTGCAATAATCCTTATAGGTCTGAATTTGCCTAAAGTGAAGCGTATGCATGTGACGCGTCAGTCTTGTGGGATGAACTAGATAGGGTGGCACAGGAACTGCAACCAGACCATATACTATCTTATAAAACATAGTAAGTCTTGCCATGTCCCGTCTGTCCTGTAAAGTCTGCCAGCCAAGATCCGCTTGCATGCTGGATACACTGTCGTTAGTGGAATAGTTGTTTTTAACCCATCTTGCTGCCCTACGTTGAACTTTTTCAATCTTATCAATATTAACTTGGGTATGTGGACTCCAGACTGTTGATGTGTATTCCTCTTGAGGTCTCACCATGGTCTTGTAGGCTACTTCTCTGATTTTTTCATTTTTTGTTGGTATGTTTCTGCGAATAAATCCAAGTGTTCTGTTAGCAGTAGATGTAATATTATTGATGTGTGTATTCCATGAAAGATCTTTTGAAAAGGTGAGACCGAGGTATTTGGCATTTTCTACTGACTCGAGAGTTTGCCCATGTAGCCTGTAATTGAAGATGAAAGGTTTACTTTTATTAGTCTAAAGCTATACTAAATATAAAACAACAACCCTCGTTGCTTGACCAGACGGCGGCCATTGACAGGACGTCGTGATTTATTGCAGTATACAAATAATTACAAGACATGTCTACATAAATCTAGGAGCAATGCAAATTACTTCGTCATGATGACGCGATTCGACTCGCCCAGGAAACAACCAGAGATTGACTCTTATTTTTTGTCGTTGCTCTGGAAAACCTGTGTCCGTTTGTCTATGGCGTATCGCTTAATGTCGGACCTCATCACATCATTACACTGACAGCTTAACATGTTGAATTACAAATTTTATCCATTGTACATAAATCTCTGTTACATACATATTTAACAAATATATGTAAAATTAAATTGAGTTAATACACAAGTACGTAAGACACTATAAAAAGATAACGCTTAATCATTTTCTTAAATCTGTAGATTCTAAACTTATTAAATGAAATTAGACCACAAAGAGACCAAGTTGGGAAATTATTTGTCGTCCAACTGACTGAAAAAAGCTCACTATTTACTTTTAAATCAAATATAGTGAATAACTTTACAAAAGTACATTAATTTCAATCCGAAATGATGTCCTCAGACTGGAAATTGAGCGTGTGACCCTGTCAAAAGCGTCTGGTAGAATGACCAATATTACACGTATAAAAACTTCGACACACCCAAAATGGTCCCATGAAATTCACGTGCCCAAAACTATTTATCACTGTATTGTAACCATTACGCGTAGACAAATATTTCACGCTATTCTTTGAAACGCGTGAAATTAAAAGTCTAAAGCTATACTAAATATAAAACAACAACCCTCGTTGCTTGACCAGACGGCGGCCATAGACAACCTATATCAAAATAAAGGGCTGGTGAGTATGTTGCTAATAGTACAAACAGAAAGGATTCAAACAATTATCTAAAATGAAACTATAATGATAACTGACGTGATACATTAAGCCTATTTTCAAGTGAGTCTGCAATATAACTATCCTTACTGCTATCAGACCTCCATCGACCATGTCGTTTCAAACATCTATCACTAATGCCAGAATTTGCTGCTACAGTAGCACCCCCAGACCGCAATGAGTGGATTCCAAGATTTGACGCTCCCGTCACGGTCTTTAAACGACCTATTAAAGATTCTCTTGCCCTGGTATAACTCAAAGGTTTATCCTTGTAGATCAATTTACATGTAAGGCCTGACCTAAAACATGGCCTGAATAGATATTTGGTATCATCTATGGACTGATTGCTCTGGTTTAAATAGCGTTTTAACATCATAAATGGACAGGCAACAGACTCACCTTTTGACACAACTACGTCATGACCAAATCTATACTGATCAGTTTTACTTTTTCTGATACGCAATGAAAAATAATTCTCGAAGAATTTTACATCATTACAACGTAAATTTCTCAATACATCATACCTCAAAAAAGCTGAGAAACCTACAAGTATCATACATAAATCTCTGATAATCAAAACATCATGACATTCAGAATATTTAGAACAAAGATCAATCAACATCTCCGTGGTAACTGGCTCTTTCTTATTCACAGGTGGAGATAAAGTACGCTTAGCACATTCGACTAAGTTTTTAACATACATATTATCTGTAGGATCAGTCAAATTGTTTAATATATGAGCCCATCTAATGGCATACACAGTTGCTGAAATCACATGATAAGAACATTTCTTGTCTATCAGTTCTGTTACATAAAGAGAAACACAAATTGGAGTCGCTGGAATCGCAGAACTACCTTTAGAAACAATGAATGATTCCCACTTCTTGAAATAATGATAATATTTTACGTTCGTACTGTCACTTTTCGATTTGGTAAGTTGTTCAGCCATTTTTCCCGCCAATACTTTTAAAGTTGGATCATGGATATCAGCATAAAACAATTCGTCGTCAATCGTCTGCTTCATTTTCAAGCCTGCTCAAATAATAATAAATTAATCAATCATTTTGTACTCGCAGAGCAATTAAACCAAACTTCAGAGGACGGCCATCAAATATGCCATTCCTGCCTCTACCTCTCTTTGTTAATACACCGGCTTGGAAAACATAACAATCGGTAACAAATTTTGCTCTTGCCACTCCATCAGGAAAAATGATAGGCCAAAATGGCGCTGATCGCCAAATAGGTACGACCAATGTACAAGTGCATTTTTCACTTATAACTTTATTCAAGCATTGCATTATAAGCCTTGGCGGAGGTACTAACCAATTATTGTCATGAGACCAATTTTAGGCGAAAGCACCTATTCCATTAGTACCTGGACACCAAAATCTAGAATTGAATTTACTGCATTTTGTATTGTAATCATAAGCAAAACGATCAAACGTGTATTTGCCCCACTTGTTTTCTAGGATTTTAAATACCCAATCAAGAACAGACCAGTCGTCACTGTCCATGCAACGGCTATAAAAATCAGCCTCTCAGTTTTATTTTCTAGGAACCCACCTTGGTTCTAGCAATATATGATTGCGTTTACAAGATTCATATATTTCTACAGCCTTATCATGCAAATATGTCTTTCTACTACCTGTAGCCAGAATGGAACAAACATTTTTGCTATCAGAATTCAATATAACATGTCTACCCTCCAGTTTATCAGTCGTAGTAAAAATTGTTCAACGAACTGCTTCAAGTTCACGCCACGTTGAACTCTCACCACATTCTAAATCTGACCAAGCGCCAATTATAGGACTATTTTCCGTACTTTCAACATAACCGCCAAATCCAGCTCCACTGGCGTCAACAAAGACATTAGCTATATTATTTTCGTCAACAGAGACGTCAGCATGTTCAATGCCTGATATCTGACTCAGTAAACAGACATTCATACTCTTTAAATGATCTTTCCAGAATATCAACTCATCTAATGCGTAAGCATCTATATGTACCGGTGCTTTCCAGCTAGCTCTACTAGTTACACATCTATATAAACACCTTGATCTTAGTCTCACAACAGATCCGATAACACTTTGCATAGAAATCAACTGACCGACTAAGCAGGCAATTTTTCTAACAGGTATCAATACATGACCTTCCATTACGGACTTTATCAATTCGTTAAGCATATTTAATGTTCTAGTCAACCTATCATCGCTCACTTGTAATGTACCATTTTTCATATTCCAAACATATCCCAACCAATCTATATTCTGAACCGGTTGCCATTTACATTTTTCGTCCGCAATCAAAAACCCAAATTGCTGTAAATCTTGTTTTATATAAGTACTTGACTCAATACTTTTAACCAATGAATGTTTGCCTCCTAAGCCGTCATCCAAAAATACAATAATCTTTAAACCAAGGTTTCTCCATTTTCTTACTAATACTCTCAATAACTTAGTAAATATAAAGCCAGCTGATGAAATTCCGAATGGTAAAACATTATAAACATAGAATCGTTTCTTGCCATTACTGTACCAGGCAAAGCCAAGATATTGCCGATGATCTGGAAATATCATGATGTGATGGTAAGCCCCCTTTATGTCAAATGTAAATAAATAATCTCCCTGTGTAAAAATATGTCTGGCTATTGAGTGATCTTCAAAGCAACATTTATACTTAAATAAATTTATATTAATGTGTCGACAATCTAGCACTAATCTAGGCTTGCCCATTTTGTTGTAGGCCACAGTCAAAGGGTTAACTATGGTGGGCATGGATTCTAGTTCAGTAATACATGCTTTATTCAACAGATTTTTAATCTCGCTGGAAACAAAAGCAACATTGTCTAACGCAGACTTGTTGTTATTCATTTCTAATTGTTCTGGAATATTTTTAAAAGGTATTTTGTAGCCATGTTTCACAACATCAAGTATATATTCATTGGCCCCAGCATCCTTCCAGTGCGCATATGCACTGTGTAACCTACCAACAGGTGTAACAATAGCCGTGTTACGCTGGTTATCGACATGTTCTGTACCTATTGTACTGGAACTAGATACGACAGTTTCATTCATGCAAGACTCAATACTGCTAGTACAACTAGAGACATTCTCAAAATGTAAAATATTTGTACTTATCTGAGAATTTCCAGTGTTCTGAACAATTTCAGATGACATTGCCACTTTGCAATCTGCCCGCCAATGACCGGGTTTACCACACTTGAAGCATGATCCAGGTTTCTTGTTCCACGTGTTCTTGTTCTGTTGTTGTTGACCATTCTGTACCGAATTTAGACCATCTTGTGACAACCAGTAAGGAGCATACTTTTTCGCTCTATTCCGTCTGTCTTGCCTGACTTTGCGATCAGCCTGTATTTGCGCCCGTTGAATCTTCTTCTCATCATCTGAGTTTTCAGCCAGTGGATGCGACTCGTATTCTTCAACGACCTTCCATCCGTGTTCCGACGAATCAGCTAATTTCAACAGTTTCTGACGATGAGTAACCAAATCTATACCTTCAATAATACTTTGTCTTGCACCTTGAATGGCAGTTTCATTTACAGAGTCACATGGTACATCTTGCATGTAGCCTTCAGCTTGTCGTAACTTGTCTAAGACCTTAGCGTTAGCCTTGTATTGCTGCTCGTGTCCCTTCTTACGAAAACTGTACCCATCGTTGACGTTCAAATTTTGCTGAATTGTTGTAATTTGAGCATGCGAAAGTTCTCTCTGCGTCGAGTTAATGCGGTCTTCGAAAGCGCCCAGCTTGGAATCAATAAGCCTCTCTAACTGTGTGAGAAGAATGTTTTGCTCGTTCGCCATGTTGAACGGCCACGTATACAATTTTGTTGGAAAAAATTGAGCGTGTGACCCTGTCAAAAGCGTCTGGTAGAATGACCAATATTACACGTATAAAAACTTCGACACACCCAAAATGGTCCCATGAAATTCACGTGCCCAAAACTATTTATCACTGTATTGTAACCATTACGCGTAGACAAATATTTCACGCTATTCTTTGAAACGCGTGAAATTAAAAGTAATATTTAAGACCACACATTTGCTTGGATTGAATTCCATTTCCCACTTATCTTCCCATAGTTCAAGCTTTTCTAGATCGTCCTGTAAAATAGAGCAGTCTTGCAAGGTGTTAATTGCAAGGTATACAGCAGTATCGTCAGCAAACAATCGGACCTGTGAAGTAATTGAGGTAGGCAGATCATTAATGTACAGAAGAAACAAGAGCGTACCAAGGACTGAGCCCTGAGGCACCCCTGATGTAACTGGGACCTCTGAAGATTTTTCGCCGTCTAAAACAACTGTTTGAGTCCTACCAATAAGAAAAGATTTAATCCAAGAAATTGAGGTTTTGTTGACACCATGAATCTGTAGTTTGTGGAGTAATTTAAGATGGCTGACTTTATCGAAAGCTTTGCTGAAATCAAGAAGGATTAGGTCTGTTTGTTGTCCCTGTGTCATGCTTCTGGTAATTTCGTCAACGAGTTGCAGCAGCTGGGTCTCACAGGAGCGTTTTTCTCTGAAGCCATGCTGTAGATCATATAGAATGTTATGTTTGTTGAAATGTGCTGTAATATTTGAGGCAACAATGTGTTCTAAAACTTTGCAAAGAATACAAGTTAGTGAGATTGGTCTGTAATTGGCTGGGTCTTCTTTGTTGCCCTTCTTAAATAATGGGATAACGTTAGCAGATGTCCATGCCTTTGGGAGAGCACCAGTGTTGAGTGATTTCTGAAATAAAAATTGCAAAATAGTTGAAATTTGATGGCTAAGTTTTTTCAGAAGCAATGGCTTTAGATTGTCTGGGCCTGCAGCTTTATCGGGCTTGAGATTGGACAGCAGCTTCTGCACCCCGTTGAGAGAGATCTGTATGTCTGGCATTGTCGGATATTTACTGGAAGCTGATTGAGAAGGATTGAAATGAGAAGTAGGCGTAAAAACTGACTGAAATTGTCTGTTAAGGACATTGGCTTTTTCTTCACTTGAAGTGCTGGTTTTGCCTGAAAATTTGTCAAACAATGTTGATATACCAGTTGTGTCTTGCCGTGCATTTTTCAAAAGGCTGAAAAGTTTTTTAGAATTTGGACGAGAGTTTTCACTGGTGTCTTCCTGGTCATCTAGGCCTAAAATATGAGCAATATAATTATTATGAGCATTTTTGATTTCTTGTTTTATCTTGGCCTTAAGATTGAGAAAAGTTTTGGATTTGCTGGAACCCGCTTTCTTCAATTTGATGTAAAGCCTGTCTCTTTTTCGCATCAGTCGCTTGATTGGTTGAGTTATCCATGGCAAAGATGATTTTCCACTGAAAGTTTTAGACGGGATAAATTTATTAATACCTGTGGATAAAATGTTAGTAAGAGAATTCCAAAGTTCTTCAACAGTTTTTGATTCATGATCTAATAATATGTTTGATTTTTCCTGCTCCATGTATTTCTCAAACCCCTCCCAGTCTGCCTTCCTGTAAAGATGAACATTTCTAGGTGCTTTTCTAGTGATGCTTGAAAAGAAACTATGCAATGATCCGCTATACTTGAAATTGATTGACAATTATTAATTAGGGTTAACAGAATAAGATAAGATTCTCGAAAAATATGCACGTCCGATGTCCATAAGACGTTACTGTTTTTCATCCTATTGTTTGTTTGATAGCTTTCAATATTTTACCAAAATGTACAGAGTTGCTTAATAAAAGTGCTCGTTGAACTAACTTTATTGTATTGATTACATCAATGAAAAAGCGAAAATAATAATTTTCGTTGACCCAGTCTCCCTGTATTAATTTACTGGCAATTTAAATATATTGTAGTTTTATAATTTTAATTGTGTTTGAAACCTGACTCTGGAATATATAAATTTAATTAAACTTGTAAAAGTGGTACGTCATGACATTAATGGGGTAACAATCTTTGACAGCTCGTTTTCTTATCGTGTGAGTTTTATTGCAAGGTGCATGAAGCGTCTGCATACCATATTGCTGTTTATTATATATCCCGCCAAAACATAAAGAAATATGTGATGCGACATATGTAAGGTCTAAATTGACCCATACTGATTGTATAATTAGCAAGGCGTTAGAGTATGATATCGATATCACACTTCAATAAGACCACCGTTCCGAATCAGTTATTTCATCATATATTGTATATTAAAAGTACATTAGATGCTAGTAGCCCAATCGACCAAGGTGTTAATGAATTCACGCCTTTCTTGCACATCAAATGATTGTTGCAGTTATATATTTATTACGTAATTTTCCACCATAAAGTTTCCATTTTCACAATATGTCACGTCACTATGGTCAAGTTTTTTACGGGATATAGATTTATGCAGTTCGGTATCTTTAGCATTCGTAAACCAACTTCCGAGAGAAAGAGATTTCTAACTACATTTTTCACTTTTTTAGAACACTCTAACACCTTGCTTAGCCTTATTTTTCTTATTTCCTATTTTAATCTGCTTGATGTTGATAATCTGTCAAATTTCAAATACTTGTGTTAACATACGACGAGCAATACCAAATTTAATATCGACTGATACAACTTTGCCCTTAAGGAGCCCCTTACAACGCCGCCTCCTAGATCGTTCTTGCTGATAAAGTGGAGTCGATATGGGGGTGCAGTTTTTATCGCGATAAAACACTATTTTTGCATATTCGGATCGATTTTTTTGTTGCATGCTATGATAGTATGATATTTTATTATTGTTAATAACTTAAAATGTCATTTTCGCTTATTTTTACGTTTGTAGCCACTTACGCTACCTTAAGGCAATATATGCTACACGGTCAACAAATAAAAACAGCAAAGCACTCACAAATCTTGAAAAAACACTCAGGCAGACCTAAGACACACATTCTGAATTCAGTTAAATTTTGATCTTGATCTGATGAAACCCACAAACTACTCACGAATTATGAAAAGAGAAACAATGAAAGTGAGGTTTGAAATTGCAATATTAAGTAAAGTATTATTGCTATTCACATACATGTTCTCTTTCTCCTATTGATTAACATACATATTTGACATGCTTCCTGCTGCCAACATGGGCTTTTACTGTGTGCTTCAGAAAAATTTTCTGCTTGTATGACAGTACTTCCTTGAGACGGCTGCAGCTGTGGTCCAGTGGTTAATGCACTGGACTTGTAACCCAGAGATCGGGGTTCGAATTCCAATTGTGGCAGGTCATACTCTTCTATGAGATTTTTAAGATAGTACTGGTTAGAATAAAGTCCAGGAAAACTGGTTTGGTGAACCGGTCGCCGTATATAACTGAAAAATCGTTGAAAAATGGTGTTAAACCCCAGTGTCACATAAAAACAAAACAAATTCCTCAAGACAAATTGTCCACTCATTTTTTTTGCCATATAACAGCATTTCAATCAGTGCAACAGATAAGCTGCGTATTTGAGTATTTACTCAATTAAATTTACAAAATACGCAATTGAAACTATTTTAGATGAGTGTCAGAAAGCAATTACAAAAGCAAAATACCCAATTAAATATTCATGATGAGTATCGAAATCAATTTTTATGAATATACATGCATATTGTCACTTTCGTCTGTCAGTCACTCCTCATTGTCTCAGACAAGCGTTGTAGTGATGCGGTTCAAAAACAACCAAATGTGTACAGTTTAGATTTGATAAGTAAGAGCATGAATTCCCAATTGATACAAAAATCATAGACTAACAGGTTTCAGGAAACCTAATTATATGTAGCAAATACCCAATTCAAAATGAAATGATGGAGTAATACCCAATTCACTGAGAAAGCTTATCTGTTGCTCTGTCAATGTCAAAAAATAATATAATAATGTATTTATTTTGATACAAAAAGAATCCAATATAGTCAAACCTGTGAACAAAGGCCACCCTTGGGAAAGGCATAATGTTGCATTTATTGACATATGACCTTTATTTGGAGGTCAGTGTGTTCTACATAATCAATGAAGGTTTTTCAAAGAATTGCCTTTATTCACAGGGTGGTCTTTAGAGGTGGCCACAAACTTAGGTTTTACTTATTTGGCACATAAAACTAATGCATCTGATAACTACTGCACTGTGAGGGGTTCCATAAGAATAATGTTTCATGATTTTTCTAAATATGCAGTAACAATACAGGCTATTTATTGTGATCTATGACTTTAATTGAAAGCTGGCAGGTCTTGTGTGACCATTCTTGTTAAGTGGATTGCAAGTTTTTGATCTAGCATGACAGTTTTTGAAATCATGTTCCTTAGTTTGACCACAATGCCTACAGTCTAAAGCCCTGAAAGTTATTTGTTCTAGAAAAAGGTTGGTTTCTGTTAGAATTTATGACATTAATTGATTGATTTTGTGCCAAAATATCAACTTGTTATAATTCTAACATATTTACACCACCAATTGCGTTTTTTATAATTTAGGTGAATGATGCCTCTGGTAAATTAATTTGAGAAGAATACACTGAATCGGTACTTTCAGATTGTTCTGCTGTTTCAATTAATTGTTGTAAGATTGTTGAAAGATTATGCCCAAGATCAGCCCTAATGTGTGATAATAACCCACAATTTATAGCAATTAAAATATTTTCTGAGAATATGCCAGCTAACTGACCTCTAGCTTCAACTTCAAATACTACATCTCTTACCATTGATTAGCTTTCTGTTTCAGGAACATCAGGAACAATTCTGACATAATTTGAATTGGATCTATTTTCTTCGAAAACCTAAATAAATCTGAGTTTTAATTGCTCAATATCTTCTTTAATTTCTTGTTTTAAGTTATGATACCAGTCAAATGATGCTCCCATTGCTAAAAAACATGCCAAAAAAAGCCAATAAACTGTTTGCAGTTCCAGTTGCGGCACCATAATACTCATAATTTCTTTAATTAACATTCTTACAAGGATTGAACATTCCATCTAAATCAACTTTAAAAGGAGGTGCACCTGATTTGATGCTTGGTCCACTTCCACTAGTCCCTTGTTGTTGTCTCATGTTGTTGTTGTTGTCTGTTTGATGAATCATAGGTGTAATTTCTGATTGCTCACTGTCTTCATCTGTTGTTGTTGATATTGGTCCTTATGATCTCCATTGATACACTATTGTTGGTGTCCTGATTAAGGATCAACCTACTCCAGCAAGTTCTCACACCATTGCTTTGTCTGCCGTTATGTTACTCTATATTGTATATTATAATGTACTTTGTTTGTGTCAACACCTTATTCATTTTTACTTGAAATAATAAATATTAAAGGCACTAATGAAAAAGAAACTTTTTTTTCAAAAAACATATGAAGATATTCAATTTACAGATACATATAAACACTACAAAATACATAATTGAAAAAAAGTAATATTCACCAAAAATATGTACAAAAACCATGACATAACTTTATTGATGCATTTGCTGATGGTTGCTCATTAATCCCATAAATATGTTGACTGCTAAGAAGGCCTGTATATCCTCTACAGTCACATCTTACCGCTTATCATCACACACTTCACCAGGCTGAGGCATCTTCCATGCAGCATAGTTATTTGTCTGAATAACTATGAACCAGATTGAGTCCAGCAGAAAGAGTAAGAAAAAGTGGTCCAGAGTTGAGGGTGTTACTGTGTCCTAGTCTTCTGGAAAGATTGGGTCCATGATTTTTCATGAATTGACCAACCTGAAAATAAATAATGAATAAAACAGTATACTGTAAAACTTTGACATTGAGACTGCATTTGGGACCTGAAAAAATGGTTGTAATAATGATGTAGTCTCATTAACGAGTTGAATTGTTGTGAGTTATTGAAAGCTTGTCCAAAAATAAATGCTTGTTACAACATGTTGTAATACTAGTATTGTGGTGGTCAGTATTTGAGGTTTTATTGTGCATTGAAAATAGCCACCTGCAACAGAATGAGAAAAAAATATTATGAAATTAATATGGTAAATTTTTATGAAGTATTTGTTGTATTCCCCCCAAAGTATTCTTCATTATTAAATAATAGAAATCTTACTTCCATGTGCATCAATTTTAAAAGCTGAAGTGTGCACAGTTAGCATCTGAATTTAGTTCTACATCAGACAGACTAAAACCAGAAAAATTGGACTGGTCAGAATTGTAATTTCCGAGAATTATGGAAGCATTTGTCAACTATCGCTAAGGTGTTCTTTGGCAAAATGATAATCAATTGTAATTAACTACATGATATCAGTTAATTACTAGTAATTTATGTGATAGGTTGAATCAAAATGTTCTTCAGTTAGTAAGCCCCGCCCATGAGAAAATTAATTCTATTGGTATATATTGGTCTGGAAAATTGTCACACATGTAAGATTGAAAACTATAAAATGCTACAAAACTCCAGGTAACATACAGTTTTGATGATGTACCTTCCTTTAAGCCTGAGTGCAGGATGAGGGACATTATTGGAATGAGACCTGAGGCCTAGCATGTAAACACTGCATATCTCCAGAATGCATACCATGCAGACACTTTAATGGGTTTTAAACACAACTGTGTCATGTCAGCACATTGTCCGAAATTCCTTAGTCTGGTTCCCTGCCTAATATAGCTTCGATTATTAGGTTTGGCTTGCAACAATCAAAGCACTGAGAGGACTGTTGTTTGCTGCCTTTGCAGTATTGCAGTTCTTTCCAAAGTTTATTATTATACATTTTCCTCAAAGCCTTTCAATGCTAACTTTGGCCGATAGAAAAACACACAGATGGACATATTGATTGGTATATCTCAATGTGAGATGTAAGAAATGTCATAGCTGCCTTCAATCCTGCTTATTTAATGTCTTTTGTAGATTATCTGCTTGTATGGCGAGTTAAAAGTACATTAAAAGAGAGCAGTTGCTTAATATCTTAAATAAGGATTCCTGCCATTCACTTAAGATTAATTCTGATAACAATTAGTAACTTAATGTATTATGTTTTTGAAAGTTTCAAGTCAGATATGTTTTTGCAACCACTTTAATACTTGCAAATGAAGTCAGATATTTTTGCAACCACTTTAATACTTGCAAATGTTTCCTTTGTGAGGTGTCAGGGCCATTGAACCTTATATTACCTCTAATGAACAACTCCAATCAAACTGAATTTACTGTTTTCATTTTTATATACATTGGATGCATCTAAAGAATCCTATTTGGTGAGAACTGACTTTTCTATGCTACTATTTTTAACAAATGCCTCATTATTTTTACAGTGAAAATATATTTGTAGTGTAATCATAAAATCTTTATTATTTAATTATTAAAATCTATTAATTATATAGATAGTTATCATACCATTATGATAGTGATCAAAGAACTTTGAATCCAAAATATCTGCACGATTTTATGCCATTTCGTCTAGCACCAACACCACTTACAAGAACACTTTGATATCTAAACAGTTGTTGCCTTAGACCTTTCCTAATCCATCCATATCACCCAATCTTGATTTGACCTTGACCCTGGCTGGATTTGGACTTGTAATTTATTAAATGGGCTATTTCTTGGTTAACTAGATTTTACCATTTCATCTAGCACCAACACTGCTTACTGGTATGCTTTGATACTTTGATACAACCACCCAGCTGGGTGGAGGGGTTAGAGTTCACCAGCTGTTGCACTACAGAGGGGTAAGACCCCCCCCTCACTGTGTCTCCTTGTTTGCCACGGATCTCTTGCCTCAGTACATCCAAAGAATTTGTATTTTGCTGGATCCCAGGTCACATGGGTATAAAAGGTAATGATAAACCTGATGCACTTGCTAAATCTGCCCTGAAATTACCAATCTCAAATGTCAACATTCTGTATACTGATTTAGATCTGCAATTTTTAACCTCTTCCGGTCTTCCTGGCAATCCCATTGGGATGCCGACATTAACAACAAACTTCACTCAGTCAAACCAACCCTAGGCGAATGGCACCCCTCTTACAGGTGCATTTGTCGGAAAGGTGATATTTACTAGATGCAGAATGTGACACTCTCGTTTAACCCATTCCTGGCTTATCAGTAGAGATGATATGCCAGAATGTATTCCATGTAATGCACAATATTCTATCAAACATGTTCTTATTGATTGCATCGATATTCAACCTATCCGTACCAAGCATTTTAATGCTGAAAACTTAAACACCCTTTTTAAAACTGTTTCACCTGTGGTAATTATCACCTACTTAAAGGAAATTGGACTTTACAATAAACTGTGATTATTTTTTATATACTCTTTGTTAACTTTGCAAACTTTTATACAACCTTATCATTCCAACAGTCGGATTTTTAACTAATTCATTCTTAAAATATCCTTCCTTCTCATTTTTACATTATCTTATGTTTACATTATCTTATGTTCACATTATGTTATGAAGTATCTTATCATTGTTATCTTTATCATTTTGAAGCGCGCTACATGACCATTAGTTGTTGATGCGCCATAAAACACCACTAAATAAATAACAACTATAAAAATGTGTGTGGACTGTGGTCTTTATTCATAGTTTTACTGTATCATCAAATGTTTACGTAGGGAGAATTTGTATAACCACTGAAATCACGAGAAACGTGACTTTTGCAAACATTCGGTTGCAATTGTGGAATTTCATTGATGGAAAACCGAGAGTAGGATGTAGGAATACAGGCAGACGACACATATGTTGTTTAGTTCAGTCAAAACACATGTTGAAAAATAATTAAAGTAAAATAATACATGGATGTTAATACCGATAAATAGATACAGGAAAAAATAAATACAAAACGAAACCCAGTTGTCAAATTTCTCTGATTATTTATCTATCGAAGTTCGTTTACCTCGAACAATTTTGCGAAGTCCCTTGAACTTCGATATAACGAGTTTCCACTGTACCAGGTTTCCACTAACATCTCCAAAATATACGGTCGGTGGAACTTTTTTCCTAATACATGTTTTAAGTTCAGGTTAATGACAACGACTTACCAAATTTTGACTATTTTTTCGTGTAGAAAATTTTAAATATCGAGTTTTACATACATTTTCGGTTAGTTTGTGGACGTGTCTACTTGTTGCAAGTATAAATAAGCAAAATGCTTTGAACTGCGTTGCGATAACAAGGACTATAATAACATACTTTGGAAAAATACAATTGTCGAAGTTGTCACCCTTCTATTATAAATGGGTTATATTTGATATACGTGACAAACCTCTTTGCTCACCATTTGCTTGGCAAGTTTCTGTACTGGTATTGAATGTATCATGACCTATAATGTCAATTTTACAACACAAACAGTGGTTTCACTTGTCAAAATACCATGACATTCACATGCAGAAAGACACTGAATAAGGCTTGAAGACTACGATGTCAATTTATTGCATCTCAAATTTAGATACATGCTGATCATACTGACTCTCTTCATGTTTGTCTGTAGGCCTTAAGTTATCAATATATGAAGATGTTTTACTTTTAAGCGCTGATAGACATGTATATATCCCATCTTTTACGTCATTTACGGGTTTTTGGCAATAAGAACACTTTAAAGACTGCAATCCAGTCACTTCAGACAAGTATAACTCTTTTCTTTTTGTTTTTATTGAACTCTAATTCATTTAGGCCATAATTATATCATTTTTAAGAGAAAATTGACTTTAAAAAGGTAATTTGAAAATGATGAAAATT